>VWPU01016052.1:17717-47075 GCA_013398955.1 Callaeas wilsoni
GCACACCGGGAGCACGGCCGGGAGCACACCGGGAGCGCACCGGGAGCGCACCGGGAACACGGCCGGGAGCACACCGGGAACACGGCCGGGAGCACGGCCGGGAGCACATCGGCAGCAGGGCCGGGAGCACGGCTGGCAGCACACCGGGAGCAGGGCCGGGAGCACGGCCGGGAGCACGGCTGGCAGCACACCGGGAGCACACCGGGACTCCGCCGGGGACATCGTTCCTTACACCTTCTTCCTGTCGGCGCCGTCGGCGGGCTCGGCTCGCGGCGCGGGGAAGGCGTGGTGGTACAGGTGTCTGTGGGTGGCGGCCGCGCTGTACAGTTTGTACAAGGCCTGGGGAGAGACACACAGTCACTGACCGGCCCCTTCCCAATCCCGGGGAATCCCCATCCCGGGGAATCCCCATCCATCCCAGCCCACTGCCGCCTCTGCGCGTTCTGTGCACCGGCGCCGTTGGCTCGAGGGTCCAACACACAAAGGGCTCCAGCTCACGGGTTTAGGGATCTGAGGGAACGGCTGGAGCTGAGCCAGGGAGGTTTGGTTGGAGATCAGGGAAAAGTTCTGCTCCCAGAGGGTGCTGGGCACTGCCCAGGCTCCCCAGGGAATGGGCACAGCCCTGAGTCTGCCAGAGCTCCAGGAACGTTTGGGCAGCGCTGCCAGGGATGCCCAGGCTGGGATTGTTGGGGTGTCTGGGCAGGGCCAGGAGTCGGACTGGATGATCCCTGCGGGTCCCTTCCAGCTCAGGATATTCTGTGCCTCTACAGTTCCCATTTTTTAAACACCTCATCCCCCCTGCACTGTATTAAATCAATCATTTGGACTGTGAGTGAGGCATTTGGGGGTTGTTTTTCCCTGGGTGTTTCACACACCGAGTTTCGATTCCTGCAGCCTCAGCGTTTGCTTTACTCCCCCAGGCAGCTCTGTGACTGCATGAGGCTCTGAGGTGTGACAGTTCATTGTCCCCACCATTTTTCCGCAGATGATGAGGATTTTTTCCTTCTGATTTTACCGTTTTCCCTTTGTCCTGGAGCCAGGCCAGGCTCAGAACAGGCAGGAGCAGCTCGGGGACTGCACCAGAGCTGCGCTTCCCACACGGAATAATGGATGGCACAGCAACCCCAGGGCTGGGACCAGGCTCTGAGCCCAGGGGGTGACAGGTCACTAACACTGCCCCTGTCCCTCCCTGCCTCTTCCCCACCTTTATCCCAGAGCAAATGGCACAGGAGACGCCAGGACACGGCTCTGGCTGCAGAGGACTTGGCGTGACCGATTGTCACAGCTCTGACATTCCCATTTCAAATGAACTTGGTGTTGGGGGAGGGAAAAAACCAACCCAAATCCCACCAGTTCCTGCTGGGGACCACTGGTAAAGAAAGGGTGGGAAGAGGCACCCGAGCAGCACGAACCCACAAACTGACAGGGTGACGGGGTCCTTGTGTGCTCAGGGAGTGAATGAGGCAGGAGAGGCTGAAGGGGCAGCGAGGAGGAGGAGGGTGAGGGAGGAGATGCCTCCAGAGGTGTCCAACAGGATGCTGATCGCATTCCAAAAGGAGCCTTTGGGAACAGAAGTGGTGTTTTGGGATTGTTTGGGAACACAGTGGACTGGTGGAGATTTCACACAGCTTCCCTGTGTGTCTTCCTTGAAATTCACCTTCAAGCCCCATCTAAGCAACCCTGCAGCATTTTGTGCTGTTTTAGAGGGTTTTTGTGATGCCAAACCAGTCCCACAGCGCTCATTTTTACACGACAGGGTTTGTTCAACATCTCACCCACAGCAAATCCCGTGTTCTGCCTCTTGCTGGGGTTGGTATCCCTGGGCTCCCAAAGGGCCTCCCTGGCTGCTGGGAGGGGTGAGGGATGCTTTTTAACAGCTCGATTTTCTTCTAAAGGAGCTCCCCAGCGAACTCCGAGGCTCAGGAGGTGGCACTGGCAGCTGGAGCTGGCGAGCTTTGGTGACACAGGAAAACATGGAAATGTCTCGTGTCACGCCTTGGCCAGGCTGGGGAGGCACTTGGATACGGAGCTGGAATAATGCCCACGTGCAGGAAGGTTGTCTTTCTTTTTGGTTTAGTCAGATCCTGGTGAGGCTTTGCCCAAGGAACATTCCAGGAGCTCACACTGGGATCCTGCAGCGCTGGGCAGGAGGAGCACAAGGAGCTGGGCACAACAGGAGCTGCTGTGGCTGTGGTCATAAATCCCAATCCCTGAATGGTTTGGGTTGGAAGGGACCCCTAAAGACCATCTAGTTCCAATCCCCCTGGAATAAGCAGGGACAGCTTCCACTACCCTAGACTGCTCCAAGCCCTGTCCAAGCTGGCCTGGAACACTTCCAGGGATCCAGGGGCAGCCACAGCTTGTCCGGGCAACCTGTGCCAGGGTCTCTCCACCCTCACAGCCAAGAATTCTTTCCCAACATCCCATCCATCCCTGCCCTCTGGCATTCGGAAGCCATTCCCTCTTGTCCCAAGCCCCTCTCCTGGATCCTCCTCAGGCCCTGGAAGGGGCTCTGAGGTCTCCCTGGAGCCTTCTCAAGGAGAACACTCCCAGTTCCCCCAGCCTGGCTCCACGGCAGAGGGGCTCCCGCCCTTGGAGCATCTCCATGGCCTCCTCTGGACTTGTTCCAGCAGCTCCACATCCTTCTGATGTCGGACCCCACGGCTGGAGGCAGCACTGCAGGTGGGGTCTCACCTGAGTGGGGCAGAGGGGCAGCATCTCCCTCTCTCATCCAGGTTTTCCTGTCCCTGGAAGGCCTGGACAGGGACATTCTCCCTCGGAGCAGCTCCCCTGCCATGCTGCCAGAGCAGGATTGCATTCCACGTGCTGCCCAGGGAGATGCTGGGGGATGAACGGTGCCTCCTGGGCTCTGCCTTCAGCTTAATCCAACATGGGGTGGATTTCCCCAAAAAACAACACCCGCAGCACTTCCAGCAGCACGGAGAGGCCTGGCCAGGCACGGGGGCTCCTTGGCTGTCCCTGCCTGCACCTGCAAGGTTGCTGCCCCGAAACAATCTGGGGTTTGGGTCTGACCTCCTGGCACAAACAGGAAAATCCCCAAACAGAACTGATGGGAGAAAGATGAAAATCCCCATCGTATCCTGACACTCCCCACCCAAATCTCTCCCCCGCTTGGCTCCCAGCAGCGCCTGGAGCGCAGCGCCCACATCCACACCCTTCCCCAGGCATCTGGATCACAGGGAACAGCCAGAGCCAGCCAGGCCACCGGCTGCTGCCCAGAGGCCTCGTGACTCCCATCCTCCACCAGCCCAAACGTGCTTTTGGGGCCAAGATGCTTTTCCCGGGAGCCCAGGGCCCGGCTGGCGCCGGCGGCATGCGGAGATGGGCTGCCACTTACCTCATTCGTGCTTCCCTGGGAGAGGCATGGGGAAGGGGGAGACAGAAAGAGAAAGAAACAGCTCTGTGTATCACAGGTGTCCATGGGAGCTCATCCCTGGGGTGTTCATCCCAAACTGGCTCCCCTCTTGCAGGACCCCTCCCTGCTCCGTCCATCCCTCCTGCTCCTGGTGCCGCTCCCGTGGGACAGAGCTGCTGTGGTGGGCAGAGTCACCCAACCCAGCACCTCCCCTCTGCCACAGCTCCTTCCTGGCACAACTTTCCCTCTGCTTGGAAAGCCAGGAACAGCTCCAGGCACTTTACCCTCTTTATTTTCCCCCAGCTGGACATGTTGCAAGTGGGCAGCACCTCTGGCTTCCTGCTGCCTGTGTCCTGTTCTCGCTGAACTCCCACTGCTTCCTGCACTGGGGATGGGCTTAAATATTCCAGCATATCCCAAAGGCTCCTGGGAAAAGAGCCACTGCAGGGGGTTTACTGGGAACAGGGCAGCTGGGACGAATCCATCTGGGACACCAGGGATGTCTCTGGTGAGCAGCACCACCGCCCAGCTCTGGAATGAAGGAACATCACTAAATGCTGCCTTTATTTCCCCAAAGCTGCGTGGTCAGCTGCAGCAGCGCAGGGAGGCAGGGAAATGTGCTTGCTCTCCGTGCAAACCTCGCCAGCGGAGGAAAAGCAGGGAAGGAGCAGGTGGAGAAGGGCCCTTCCTGCCACACATCACACCCGAGATGGCTCCTGAGGGATGGGCTCATCCAGCTCTGCTGGGCACTGCAGCTTTTTGGCTCTTTGGGCACACGGATTGCACCCCTGGATGGGGTGAAGGGCGTCAGTGGGAGCCTGTGTGGGCTGGGCTTTCCTTCTGCAGTGGGAACAGGGAAGGGCTGCCATGGGAAATCAGGGTCTGGTGCCAAAGCAGGCAGAGCCAAGACCTGGCCTCGACCTCTGGCAGAGCTGGGAGAGCCAAAATCCCTGCCCTGAACCAGGGGAGAGCGATGGCTGCTCCTCTTTAACACCCACAGCACACTCCAAGCACACACCAGGACCCTCCCCAGGGGATCCATGGCAGAGCTGCCCCTTCCCACAAGGCTCCACAAACTCCCATCTGCTGACGGATAAGACAAGCAGGAAAGAAAAAGGCAGAACAAAAGAGCTTGCTGGGAGTTTTCTCCGCTCTGCACAGCTTGTTTTCCACACTGGACAGGAACTGGAGGCTCAGGGACACCGCTCCAGCCTTGCTCACCCCGCCTGTGCTGCAGCCAAAGGGCAGCCCCGTGACCTCCCCCTTCCAGCAAACTGATCTGAAAACAATTCCTCTGCCCCTCCTCTCCCCATCTGGAAGGTCTAAGGAATGGATTTAAACTTCAGTTAAAACTGAAAACGTGTCCCTGCACCGATCACAGCACAAGCAGCTGGATCTAACAACCCTAAAAGCCAAAACCATCTCAAAGGGGAGGAAAATCCCCAGGAAACTCAAGCTTTAAAAAACCCGGTGGGGTGCAGGGAGCGTGCTTTTTTGTGTGCTGGCTCGAAATCAAAAGCTCTTTATCCTACCTGGTCCCACAAGGCTGCGGCCACTTGGTCTATTACCGCTCCCAGTTCTCTGTACTCCCCAGAGTATCTGATATAAGCCCAGGTACAGAGTGTGATAAGTGTCAAGCCCAGAATCATGTTGCACAGGCTGGCTATGATGTCCAAGCCAATGAAGCCGGTGACGCCCGCCAGGACGTAGGTGATGAAGATGACGACGAAGAGCGTGGCCGGGGTGCGGGCGGCGTGGAAGATGTTCTTGCTGTCGTTGTGTTTGATGTACTGGATGTAGAGCTCGTCGATCTCGGCCTCCAGCTGCTGCAGGTAGCGCCGGCTGAACTCCTCCCCTCCCATCTTCTTCACGCCGCGGAAAAGCCGCACGGCCTCGTCCTTCAGCTCCGCGTGCTTGGCCTGCAGGTCGCTGGGAGCCAGGAAGGGTTTGTCCCCTCCGCAGACCTGAGTGGGGAGCACCGGGAAATCATTCCTGAAACGTCACTCCTGACATGGGGAAATCATTCCTGAAACATCACCCCTGACACGGGGAAATCATTCCTGAAACGTCACTCCTGACACGGGGAAATCATTCCTGAAACGTCACTCATGACACGGGGAAATCACTGCTGAAAAATACTCCTGACACAGGGAAATCACCCCAGAAACGTCACTCCTGACACAGGGAAATCATTCCCAAAACGTCACTCCTGACACAGGGAAATCATTCCTGAAACGTCACTCCTGACACTGGGAAATCACTGATGAAATGGCACTGCTGATATGGGAAAGTAATTCCTGAAATGTCACTCCTGACACGGGGAAATCATTCCTGAAATGGCACTCCTGAGACAGGGAAATCACCCCAGGAATGTCACTCCTGATAAAGGAAAATCATTCCTGAAACGTCACTCCTGACACAGAGAAATCACTGCTGAAAAATGCTCCTGACACAGGGAAATCACCCCAGGAATGTCACTCTTGACACAGGGAAATCACTCCAGGAATGTCACTCTTGACACAGGGAAATCATTCCTGAAACGTCACTCCTGACACGGGGAAATCACTGCTGAAAAATACTCCTGACACAGGGAAATCACCCCAGAAACATCACTCCTGACATGGGGAAATCATTCCTGAAATGTCACTCCTGACATGGGGAAATCACCCCAGAAATGCCACTCCTGACACAGGGAAATCATTCCTGAAACGTCACTCCTGACACAGGAAATCACTCCTGAAATAACACTCCTGACACAGAGAAATCACCCCAGAAATGTCACTCCTGACACAGGGAAATCTGAAATTAGGGTTAGGGGTTAGGGTTTGGAAAGGAATTCCTGGCTGTGAGAGTGGGGAGGCCCTGGACTAGAATTCCCAGAGAAGCTGTGGCTGCCCCTGCATCCCTGGAAGTGTCCAAGGCCAGCCTGGACAGGGCTTGGAACAACCTGGGCCAGGGGAAGGTGTCCCTGCCATGGCAGGGGGTGGAACTGGATGAGCTTTAAGGTCCCTTCCAACCCAATCCATTCTGGGATTCCACGAATCCACGACAGGAGAGCCAGGAGACACGAAGGGGCAGGAAGGGACGCGCTCAGCACCACCCACCTCTTCCATCCTCTTGCTGTAGGTGTCTTTGGCAGTGGCAACTGCTGCTAAATTGTTGGCTTCTGCTGTGGCCTGGAAGGGGCAAAAGGGGCACAAAATTTAGGTGCAGAAGGACAGGGTGAAGTTGTGCAAGTGCAGGGCCACATGTGGACAGAATTAGCCAAGGGGGCTCTCCCAGCCTCCAACCGATCCCAAATAAGCTCATCCTATATTTACACATCCAAAAGCCTGCACGAAGAGAGGATTCCTACCCTCCAAGCCAGAGCTACGAAAACTTTGGCTTCAGCTGTGGGAACCAGCAAGGAAAGAGATAAAAGGCTCAGCCACAAGTAAACAGCTCCAGCTGCAAGGCCGGCTGGCTCCGGCAGCCGCTTCCCATGTGTCACCTCCCTGTGTGGCCCTGAGGATGCCATCCACCTGCAGGGAACCGTTCCAGCTGGGCTGGCTGCTGCTGGGTGCATCCAGCAGTTCCCCACGGCCCATCCCGGGTGTGATTCCTCAGCCACGTCAGGCTCGTGACTGCCAAACGCTTCCCCAAGTGCTGCTCCCCGCGTGGTTACACTGAGGCTTTTGGAATAAAGTCACAGCAGACCCACTGCGCTGCACTGGCTGGACACCTCTGCCAATTCCCGGGAATCGGTGGCAATTACAGAGCAGGAATTCCCACAGCTCCCGTTCCCACGTACCTGCAGCATCGACTTGGGGTGTGGCAACTCTTCCCCTTGGTAGATCTTTATGTACGCCTGGAAAAGCGCAGGGAAAAGGGAATCATGTGGAATGCAGCAGGCAGGAGCAACACCCAGCACCCCCACCCCGCTCCAGACACAGCTCTGGCAGGATTGAGAAGCAGGGAAGAGGAGGATGCTCCAGCACAAGGTGGCTTTGGTCAGAAAATGCCCATCTTTGGGTGGCCCAGGTCAGTCACTGGAGGCTCTCCCTCCTCCACTCACTCCCAAGTATCCCTCCCAAAGGATCTGCACCTACCTCTGTCCTTCCCTGAAGGAGAAGGAGCCAAGGAAGCCCTGGAGAGTAGGTGGTGAGAATTACTCACCAATGTCTCACATGGAAATGGCCCAGTAGCCATGACAACAAAAATAAGCTTTTACCAAAGGCAACTGGAATACAGCCCTGAGCTTATCCCCCTCTAGCCCTCAATTCTCCAGGGAAGGAAAACAGCTCCTCCCACTTTTTGGGCTTGCTGTGGGGTCAAATACATGACCATGAGGTGTTTGCCCTCTGCTGCAGTGAGTCAGGACTGTCAGTGCTGCCCTGCCTGCTGCTGCTTTCCCCTTCAGCTACAGCAAAATTCCACAGAGGAATAAATCCACCTTCTCTTAAAGAAATACCTTAAAATACTCCACAAGGCCTCGACAGGTGATATGGTTTCCATTGATCTCCTTGACGTCCAGGTTCTCAGGACTAAGAAGCCAAGGAATCAAAATCTTCAAGTTCTTGATGAACTCATCGTCTATTTCTGGAAAAAAAGGAAAAAAGGCATCACAGAATCCCAGAATAGTTTGGGTTGGAAGGGACCTTAAAGACCATAATCTTCCAATCCTGTGCCATGGAAGGTTCTTCCCCCAGAGGGTGGAATGGTCACATTCCCAAGGCTGCCCAGAGCTCCAGCTTTTGGACAAAGCTCTCAGGCACAGGGTGGGGTTTCTGGTGCTTCCATTAAATTAAACTGTATAGGACCAAAGGCAGAAAAAAACCCAGCGCAACAGCCAGACCAGCGCAACAGCCAGGGAGCAGGAAAGATCTCCCACATTTCTTCCATCAGAGCACAAAAAGCTGAGTACAGCTCTGAGGCAACAAGAAAATTGTGTCAAGAAGCTGCTGACAGCTCCTGTCTGCACACAGCACTTGTTCCGTACTCCTCAGCACCTGAGATGAAGGGGGAACTCCAGGGATCAGCTCAGTTTCCACCAGCACATCCCCCTCCTGCTGCCTCCCTGTCCCTCCTGCTTAGCACAGAGTTTGCCAGGAGAGCGAGTCTGAGCCAGACAAAACCAGAGAAAAACTCACATCTCGGCCTGCTAATTTATTTTAAGTAGCTAATGGGCCACTTCATTGCTAAGATTGCAGCGGCCTGGAACCAGCCACGCTGGTGAGGAGCTCACAACAAACACCTAAAAATATCCCCAGCACGTGGCTCCTTTCAGGGTGGAGAATCTCACCACAGCTCTTTTCTCCTTCCCCCCCTCTTCCAACCTGCTGAACCAAGCCTGCCCTGCAGGGAAACCACTGATCAGATAAGCCAGGCGGATTAAATATTCCCTGGAAAGCTTTTCAAAGGGAAATAACGTTCTGAGAGCTTGTGGAACCAGCCTTCCACCCACCACAAGCACCAGCCCTGCAGCAACCAGGCTGTGCCTGTGCAGGTGAGGCACAGGAATTAACTGCAGGCTCCACACCACGTCCACAAACACCCAGTCTCATCCCTGCCCTTCCCACTTTTCCTATCCGTGTCCTGGGTATTGCCAGCAGCTCTCAGGCCTTGGCAGCCTCCCACACCTTTTCTCCCTCCACGTCTGTCTGCTGGACTGGGAAGAAGCAGATGGGGATGTGCCCAACACCGGGAGGAGGATCCAACTCCTCTCCCAGTTTTTTTATGGAAAATAATGAAATGTGGGGGGGTTTCAGGAACAAGCAGGACAATCTGCCAGGGCTTCTAAGGAATCCGGTTAGAAACCAGAGCTTTGCCTCGTACCTTTCAGTTTTCCGTCGAAATTGGGGTTGGTGGCGACTTTGAGGCCAGGGTGAGGTAAGAGGAAGCAGGAGATTTTGGTGAAGCAGGAATGGATGTGCTTCCTGACATTCTGCAGCTCCTCGTGCTGATTGCCTGATACCTGTGGAGACAACGAATCACAGAATATCCACAGGGATCATCCAGTGCAGCTCCTGACCCTGCACAGACACCCCAACAATCCCACCCTGGGCATCCCTGGCAGCGCTGCCCAAACACTCCTGGAGCTCTGGAGCTGTGCCCATTCCCTGGGGAGCCTGGGCAGCGCCCAGCACCCTCTGGGGGAAGAACTTTCCCTGATATCCAACCTAAACCTCCCCTGGCACAGCTCCAGCCGTTCCCTCAGATTCTGTCAGCAGTCACCAGAGAGAAGAGCTTGGTGCTGCCCATCCACTTCCCACAGTTTGGGGTCAGGGGGCTCCCTTCTGATGGGAATGCTGGGATAAAGCTGGCAGGAGCACAGGGTACTCCACACTGTGGCTGCTTACAGTGGGGGAAAGGAACACAGACGATCCCATAGGCATGAGGACAAAGAGAAGGAACTGGGGTATCTCTGACCACACACCCTGGAGCATGCTATTATCATCTGGAAAATGCACATGTCCATGTATGACTGGAATACAAAAACATTTGGGATTTCCCACTAGGGCCTTCCTCATCTCACATTTAATTAGGTCTCTCCACTACCAGATCACCCATGCGTTTCCTGACTGATCCCAAGCAGTCCTTACCCATCATTTTTATTGTACAACTACCTAATTGCTAAAACACCATTCCCAGTCTTTTGGGAATCTACTGACTCCCACTGCTGTCACTCTCCCAGAGAGTCCCTGGGAGCTGGGCTTGGACAGAAGCCTGAACATGGCAAGGAGATTCATCCTCCCCAAATGCCTCCTCTGTGATTTTAAGGCACGGACTGAGTGTGACCATAACCAGCACTGCAGCTCACACCTGCCATCCAGTGCTTTGGGCACCCAGCTGAACAGGAAAATCATGGAATTATGGAGTGGACTGGGCTGGAAAGGACCTTAAAGAGCATCTCATTCTACCCCCTGCCGTGGGCAGGGTCACCTTCCACTATCCCAGCTTGCTCCAGAAGCAAGAGCAGGCAAAACGTACCTTCAGCCTCTTCTCCAGAAATCTTGCACCACCATCAGATCCATAGGAAAATTCATAAGGGAAGCTCCAGTCACGAACCAGGAATATAAGGGACTGGAAAACACAGAACAGTGGGGTCAGTGACCTCCTGCTCAGAGCCCACAGCGGTGGCTGAGCACCCCCTGCACCCTCACCCTCATTTCACAGCACACCAAAACCTGGCCCTGAGTCTTTTCCCAGCTCCAGCAGCATCTCCCACCTTTCCTGGTGGAAATAAGAGGCCCCTGTGTGCAGGGCCACCCCCTCGTGGCACTGAGACCACTCCACTGTCCCACAAGGAAAAGGGGGAGCACCCCCCAAACTGCTGCACCGGTTGGAGTCCCTGGCTGGGAGAAGAACATCAATCACCTCAACTGCCCAAGAAAAGGGATTGCTGCTAACCAGGACAAGAGGCAGTGAGCTCCCTAATTCCAGCCACATTTAGTTCCATCCTATGGGAATTCTACAGGCTCATTTTTTCAGCCTTTTTCACTGGGAAGCCTTCCAGGCAGACTTTTAATGAGAAGCAGATGCAGAGGAATGAGGGTGAATAAGAAATCATTGGCTTTAGTAATCTTTATTGAGGCATTCAAAGTTCCTGGGCAATAAATAAATAAATACCAGAAGGGTCAACTTTGAATCTTTAAAGAAAAAAAAAGCTTTCAGAAAAAAAATCAGGTCTCCAGTGCCTCATCTGTGCAAGGGACCAACATCCCATGTAGGAAATAAAGGGTTTGGAGGGAGAAGTCCTGAATGCCAAAGCCCAGGAGGGTCTGCCAGACGTGCCAGGATTCCTCTCATGCACATGGATAAACAGGTCAGCAAGTGGAACCCATTTCATTGGAATTTCCCTAAAATTTGTCTATGTTTAGAACAAAAATCTAATGGAGGGAGGGGAAATATTTCTGCTATTTCTCTTCCACAAAACGTCAGAAAAAGTTTCAAAAACAAGGAGAGAACAGTGAGTTGGCCTTTTTGAATGGCAGGAGAAGCCACAGCGACTGCACCCAGTGAGCTGGTTCAGGACATGCTGTTCTCTCAAGCACCATGAGATGCTCAAGAGACATGTCCATGTTTAGGACTTTTCCACCAACACATTATGCACGCCTTGAATTGGGAATTATTGGTCTTTTTCCTGAAGTAAAATTGTTCCAGACAGGCTGTGTTTACCATCGCCTTTGTGAAGGCCCCACATCCAGGGCCAGCCTCTGGCGAGGGCTCCTCAGTGCGAGGAGAGGAGGGAGACAAAGGGAAATGTGAATTTTCCACCGCCAAGTCTCGCTTCCCTTCCAGCAGGATCGATGCCACTGCAGTTTATTCACCATCACACCTGGAGAACCGCAGGATCCCAGGATGGTTTGGGTTGGAAGGGACATTAAACCCCATCCAGCCCACCCCTGCCATGGCAGGGACACCTCCCACTGTGCCAGGGTGCTTCAATCCCATCCAACCTGGCCTTGGACACTTCCAGGGATCCAGGGGCAGCCTCAGATTCTCTGGGAAAACCCTGCCAGGGCCTCACCATCCTCACTTTTCCTGCTTTCTAATCTTAAAAACGTGTTCTGCAGGAACCAGCCCACGCTGGGTGTGGACAGGAGATCATTTCTCACCTGGCCACACCACCACTGACCCTTCCACCACATCTGTCACACCCACCAGGGTTCCCAGCATCGTTTGATGATTTTCCCCAGATCATTAATGAAGATGACATTGAATCAGAGAGCCTGCGGGGATCCTGAGGAAACACTTCTGAAGGATGATGATTCCCTGTTACAATTAGTTCAGCCTGCTCTGGCATCTATCAGTTAATGAGTTTTTAATCCATTAACAATGGATTAAACCAGACAATGCTGACTTCATTTGCTTTTAATCAGTATCCTGGAGAGATAAGGCCGACAGAAGGCAACAGATGACGGTGAGAGTTACCTTTATCAACCCAACTCGTGGTCTTTTAAAAATTGATAATGGGATTGTTTGACAAGACTCACCATCCACAAACGGTGTGACTCGACAGCAATTACGGTGTTTGGGAAAATCAGAGCCTATTATCCAGCCCTAATGATTTAAGCATGTTTAAGTTTCCCCTTACAGCCTCCTTTTTACTGATGAAGTAGGAAGTATCTCAGTTTCACTGGAATATTTGGCTACATTATCCCCCCAGTTTTTAAATAAGGAGCAGGAATATTTATTTAACGTCTGGCTTTTTGCTGTACCATGTTACAACCTTCTTCAAGCTCTTGCCTGTCATATATTTTTACTGGTAGTTTTACCATTTATCAGTCACCTGCCCACACGAGAATCCAATACACCCTCAAAATCTCAATTTTTCCATTTGTTGTATTTTTTAATCTTTTAATTTTATTTCCACTTCCTGACCACAGACACCTTATAAACCCCTTAGTCCTTCCAGGACAACAATTCTATTTTTATGTGGGAAAGCAAACGTAAAATAGCTGTAACTCATTCCCAATTACCCTTTGGATTTTTACAGCACGCTTTGTTCTCTGCTGTTTTGTGCTTTGGGAAGTTCACAAACCCTCATCCAACCTAACCAAAACATTCCTGTGTCTTTAAAAACAGGCACCAACCTTACCTACTGTGAATGCCCAATGCTCTCTCTTTTTTACAACACCAGCTTTTCACAGGCTGGGGAGCAGCAGGATGAACAGATGTCTCTCGTTTGAAGTTAAAACCTCACTTACACCGAGTTTTCCCACAGCTCTGCTAATCCCTATCCTTCCACTTTGCCAGGAGCAGGGATTCCCAGGGCAGGTGAGTTCAAACCTCTCAGAACAAAGGTTGGGCAGAGTTCCTGACTACAGAGAGCGACAAACCTGCTGCAAAACCAGCTGCTTTCCACGCCTGGCAGGACAGGGCAGAGCTCTCGGGATGGCAAGGGCTCGGAGAGGAGAGAAAGAGGGATGTTGGCTGTACTTGGAAGCAAGGAAGCACAAAGCCCTTCCCTGGAGCAGCTGGGCCGATCCCCAGGCAATCCCACCTCCTCCCATCCTGCAAACTGCAGTGACACCTCGTGGTGAAGCCAACGGGCTCCGGGACAAACGAGCTGGCCAGGATCCTTGGACTCACCTGGAAAGGCTTCTGGAACGTCTCCTCCATGGCCAGCCGGCCATACTCGGTGAAAAGCTGAAAGGAGAAGGAAAGAACAGGACGGTGAGTTTGTCACTGCAGCTGCTGGGGGACACGGGGACACCAGCACCGAGCTCTGCTCCCTGTGAGCAGGGACAGCACCCGGGGAACGGCTGGAGCTGTGCCAGGAGAGGTTTAGGTTGGAGATCAGGAAAAGTTCTTCCCCCAGAGGTGCTGGGCACTGCCCAGGCTCCCCAGGGAATGGGCACGGCCCCGAGGCTGCCAGAGCTCCGGGAGAGTTTGGCAGCGCTGCCAGGGGTGCCCAGGGTGGGGTTGTTGGGGTGTCTGGGCAGGGCCAGGAGCTGCGCTGGGTGATCCCTGTGGGTGCCTCGAGGGAATTCTCAGATTCTGTGAAGCAGTAAGGGACATTTATGAGTGGGGACTGACAGCACCACGCGCAGAGCTGGGCACAGAGTGGCTCTGGGCTCCCAGCTCCCATCCCAGAGGCACACGGAGCCGTCACGGACCATCACCCCGCTGAGCTCTCCTGTGAGAGATCCCAGCCTGCAGCTTTTGGCTGCCAAATCTGTGGAAAATGGCTCAGATCAGCTGCTTGCTGCTGGTTTCATACCAACCAGAAACTTCTCATGCTCCAGAGGGCTGCTGGAGCCCTGCTCCCTCGAAACACTCCAGGAAGGAGCGGAAATGAATTCAGAAATAAGTACTTTCCCTGCAAACCCCCGCTGTGCAAAGACTCTAAAGTCAGCCTACCAGCAAGATTTGAAGACTCTCCAGTCTCTCTGCACTCTAATTTCTAACTGAAGGCACAATAATGTGTTTCACAGATGCCTAAAAATGGGTCAGCTTGTTAAACAGTCATGGCTTAAAATCCAAACTGAAAGATCAGAGCTACACTGAATAAATTCAGTGTTTTAAAAAGTGTTATTGTTAATAATATTTATGGACTGAAATAATTCAGAAGTCTTCAAATGCTGATTTTTTCAGCTGGACTTTTGCTTTTCTTTCCTTTCCTTAAGCGCCTGGAAAAACCTACCTAATTAATCAATCACCTGAACAGAAGAGAAAACAGCAGGTAATTCCAGGAAATGGGCAGGACACCTGTGCCACAAAAATCCCATTAGCTGCTTGTCTCCAACAGTCAGGGCTGGAATCACCCTTATGGGGTCACCTGTACTGAGCCAGTACCAGATGGCAACATCCAGGCTGATAACTCACAATCACAGAGTAAAATCCCAGGATGGTTTGGGCCAGAAGGGACCTGAAATCCCATCCAGTTCCACCCCTGCCATGGGCAGGGACACCTCCCACTATCCCAGGTTGCTCCAAGCCCTGTCCAGCCTGGCCTTGGACACTTCCAGGGATAAGGCAGACACAGCTGGGCCTCACAGGTAGAAACTCCTTACCAATAACCCATCTAACCCTGCCCACTGGCAGTGGAAGCCATTCCCCTCTGTCCTGTCACTCCAGGCCCTTGTAAACAGTCTCTCCATCCTTCTTGTTGGCCCTTGGGAGGCCACAATTAGGTTACCCCGAAGCTCCTCTTCTCTTACCTGCAAGTGCTGCAGATCATCCTCCTGCACATTCTGGGACAAGTTATAAACCTGCATTTAAATAAAAAAAAAAAAACAACTTTGGATCACTCAGAACAGCCTGTCCTTGGGGCTAACACGTGGCTAAAGCCTACGACATCCCCATGGGGACAGGGGCAAGGTCCCAGGTGGTGCTGGTAGAAGCGGTAGGAAGGGAAGCCCTGACAGGGCTCTGTGCTTGCTGGGCAGGGAACTTCTCCAGCGCAGAGGTTTCTTACCTGGATGGAGCTGATCATGGTGCTGAGGGCAAAGACGGTGGCAGAGTCCCGCAGGGTGGACTGGCTGTCGAAGGTGCCCTGCGTGTCCATCAGCAGCACCGCCACCTGCGAGGCACAAGGGTCCCTGTCAGCACCGCAGCAAGGCCACCCGCACACGACGGGGGGAATGTCAGCCCAGCTCGGGGCTGGGGTCCCACGGCTTCTGCAGGCACAAGGGTCCCTGGCAGCAGCCCCCGCAGCTGCACCCAGGCACAGCCACCCTCACACCATGGGGGGGATGGCAGCCCAGCTCGGTGCTGGGGTCCCACGGCTTCTGCAGGCACAAGGGTCCCTGGCAGCAGCCCCCGCAGCTGCACCCAGGCACAGCCACCCTCACACCATGGGGGGGATGGCAGCCCAGCTCGGTGCTGGGGTCCCACGGCTTCTGCAGGCACAAGGGTCCCTGTCAGCAAGGGCTGAGGCACAAGGGTCCCTGTCAGCACCCCGAGCAGCTGCACCCAGGCACAGCCACCCTCACACCATGGGGGGAATGTCAGCCCAGCTCGGTGCTGGGGTCCCACTGCTTCTGCAGGCACAAGGGTCCCTGTCAGCACCCCGGCAAAGCCACCCTCGTGCCACGGGGGGAAATGTCAGCTCAGCTCTGTGCTGGGGTCCCACTGCTTCTGCCTCAGCCTCCTAATTGGTGGGGGACAGAGGAAAAGCGCAGCCCCGGCCACTCTTGACAGCGGGGTGACTCCAGCAGGCAGCAAAATTAACGTTCTACAAGGCAGTGAGGGAACTGCTCTGCTCCTCAAACACCCGCTGTCGGTGCAGAGGAGGCTCTGCCTGAGTCTGCACCAGAAACCAAGCACACATTGCACCTCCCTAACCCAAACACACTCAGCCAGTGTTAGGAATCACGCCCCGAATGACTCAGTGTCACTTGGGTGCCATGCTCCGAGCTGAAGTGCAGATAAATACAAATATTCCTGGCTGTAAACTGAACTAGCAGGATGCTCCAAATCCACTGTGACAACTCTGAAGGAAGAAACTCCACTTTACAACTTCTGCTCTAGGAAAGGGGAGTAGTTTGCAAGAAGATGAGATTCAAGATCTCTGGGACTAGTACAGAAATAAACTTTGGGATGCCCAGAATTGAGGGACACTTAGAGAACGTATCAGGGACACTTGGACATCACATCACCCCACTTAGTTAAACCCATCCATGCTAAACTGGGGACACGGGATTGAAAACCTTCCCTAAACTTGCACAGCCAGCTAAGACAAGGCAGGAGAGTCTCAAAAGCTGGAAGAGGAAAATGAGCTGACAGCAACAGAGACACACACACACACCTTTGTGCCATCGGGCTTGTCCACCAGGAAAACCTCGCTCCATATCTGAATCCCGGTCGTCTCCCGCTCGGAGCCGCCCCTCCAGGAGAACCCAGTCAGAGGCTCGTTGTAATCTCCAACCCAGTCCACTGCTTCCTGCAGGGAGGAAAAGAAGAATTTGTTGGAGGTGTCAGAAAGGGTAAGAGGTTAAGAATCCCATTAGGGAGCTTTTTCCTTCCTTTTACACCTCAGGTCTGGGGGTCAGTTTTGGGCTCCTCACAAAAGAGACTTTGAGGGGCTGCAGCATGTCCAGAGAAGGGAAGAGAACTCAGGAAGGGGCTAGAGCACTGAAGGAGCTGGGGAGGCTCAGCCTGGAGAAAAGGAGGCTCAAGGGTGACCTTTTGGCTCTCCACAACTCCCTGACAGGAGGATGCAGCCAGGTGGGAATCAGGCTCTGCTCCCAGGAAACAAGCAGCAGGTAAAGAGGAGACAATCTGAAGTTATACCAGGAAGGTTTAGGTTGGATATTAAGAAAAATATTTTCACTGGAAAGGTGGTCACACATTGGAACAGGCTGCCCTGGGCAGTGGTGGAATCCCCATCCCTGGAAGTGTTCAAAAGACACGGATATGACACCTGGGGATATGGTTTAGGGGGATATATAGCAATGCTGGGTTAGCAGCTGGATTCAATGATCTTAGAGGAATTTTCCACCCTAAATGATTCTGTGATTCAGGGCAGCAGATATGAACATCCCTGCTTCAAAGTCAAGAGTCCATGAGACACTTCCTCCTGGGAAGGATCTGCTCTGTTTTATTTGGTGAAGCCCACACTCATGAGAGGTTTGAGCATTCCTAAAGCACCAAGTCCACACGGGAGCAACGAGGAACGCCACGCCCTGGGAAGGGCCCCCTGAGCTGCAGCCTTACCTTATTGTACATGTACCGCAGCATGAAGTCCATCAGGAATGATTTTCCTTTCCTAAAGGCTCCAGCCACAGACACGGCCACGACCTCCTTATCTCTGACAGCCTCGGAGAGGAGGATGCGGTTCAGGGCGGCTTCGTCCAGCTCAAAGGAGTGGTCATCTTTGACAATGAGGACCTGCACTGGCCCTGCCTTCCTCACAGATTCCTCCTCCTCGGAGCTCCACTCGTAAGCCTTGTCTGCAAAACTACCTGTGTGAACAGGGAAAACGAGAGGGTTTTGGTTCCTTCCTCTGCACAGTGAGGAGTCACCGACAGAGGTGACAAAAGACCCAATTATCCATCCCAAAACGGCATCTTCCAGAACAGATCTGCTGGACCTGGCCTCAGACATCCCAGCGGAGACTCCATGCCACTTTGGGGTCATCTCACCCCGTGCTCCACTCAGGCAGAGCTCCCTGCTGGAACCTCTGTTGACAAAACACATCTGCTGGATTTTATCCTACATGGAGAACAGATCCTTGCAGCTTCCTACCTGCCATAACACCTCCCTCAGCTGGAAAAGAGAAGTCCAAGCCTCCTGATTGTCCCTTCTACCACATTATCTAGGGATCTGCTCTCCTCTGGACACTCCCCACTCGGTCCCTCCTGAAGGCTGACTCAAAAATGGAAGCGGCGTTCCAGCTGAGGTGTCCAAGGATCTCTCATCTTTATCAAAGGATGCTGCCTTTGCGTATCCTGTGCCACTGCTGTTCCTGTAGCAACACATTCCTGCTCCATCTGCAGCCTGCACCGATGCTCCAAGCGCAATCTGCTGCTCCTGCCATCAGCTGCATCACAGCATCCCCCAGGACGCTCCCAGCAGGAATCAGGCCATGCAGACACAATGCCATCCTGATAAAAGCCACTTCTCCGCTCCCGAGTGGAAAGCACACAGCACAGGCACTGCCCGCTTTCCCACTTGGAAATGGCAAGGTTCCCTCTGGAGGGATCATATGGGAGGGTCTCACAGGACCCGGATGCATTTTAAGATCTGCAGCCCTGGGATTTGCAAAGAGCAGGCTGGCTCCAGTAATTTTCCCTTCCTGGTCTTTCCAAACTTTCCAGCACAGGGAAGGGATGCCGAAGGTGATTCATGTGCCAGTCAGCTCACCTACAGCCACGTGAAACCTCCTTGCCAGCAAGGAAAGGAGCGTGAGATGGAAAGTTCGCCCCACATTCCGACAAAAACTTCCTGGATCGCTGGCTCGGGCTGTAACTTTCCTAAGTTTTGCCTCAAGCTAAACCTCCTTGGTGTCTGTTTCAGCCCTTGACCTTGGGGACCCGGCTTTGAGCTGTTTCAAAGCACAAGGACTGTGTGTGCACATGCTAAAAGAGAAGTTATAAATATCAAGAGGAATAGAATTTGCCCATTCCGGGCCTCTCTATAAAGAAGCCTCCAGCAGTAACTCCATATTTTAAATAACAGCAGCACTTTTGTGATTTCCTAAGATCCCGCGAGGAAGCACCGGGATCGTTAAGCCCGGTTGCCAGGGGATTTCTGGTGGCTCTCAGACATATACTACGAGCTTTCTTTGCTCACAGCTGAAAGACAAAGATCTTTTCTTTCCAATGCTTGGAGGTTTTTTAGCTAAACAAAAGTCCCAAATGCTCTGAAAAGCGAGATTCTCCACCAGACTGCAGCACGAAAATCCCTTCCAGCACCAGCCCCTGCCCTGTGTCACTGCTTAGGGGTCTCCAGGATAAAAAAAAAAAAAATCCTTCCCATTTCGAATCCAGAGTCAGGATCCAGGGACACCAAATGAAGGTGTCTCAGAGCAGGCACACACCAAAGACCTTTTCCAGCACTGAGGCATTCCCAACAGGTAAAGATGGCCAGGTACCAAAGGGTCACAGGCTCGTGTGCTCTCTTCAAGCACTGCCAAGCTGCAAGGGCCATATGAAGGATAAGAAATGCCTCCTCTCCTGTGGTGTTTCCCAAAGCTCTGCTCAGCTAACCCAGTCCAATTTTTATTTTCTTCTTCCAGCTGCACAGAAAGGACAGTGGAGAGATCCTCGGATAGGATGTGACTCACGGCGGGGGCAGGAAAAGATTTGTAAATCAAATTAAACTTCAATATTTCTGACTCTAACTCAGCCATCAGGGTGCAACAGCTGTGCCACCTTCCCAGACCAGACAAATCCCACCTCCAGGCATGCAGACAGAAGGAAGTGGGACCAGCACTTTGGCTGGAGCCCCTCTGCTCTGGAGCCAGGCTGGGAGAGCTGGGGATGTTCACCTGGAGAAGAGGAGGATCCAGGGAGAGCTCAGAGCCCCTGCTGGGACCTAACGGGGCTCCAGGAGAGCTGGAGAGGGACTGGGGACAAGGGATGGAAGGACAGGATGAGGGAATGGCTCCCCATGCCAGAGGGCAGGGATGGATGGGAGATTGGGATGAAATTCCTGTCTGGGAGGGTGGCAAGGGCCTGGCACAGGGTGCCCAGAGAAGCTGTGGCTGCCCCTGGATCTCTGGAAGTGTCCAAGGCCAGGTGGGACAGAGCTTGGAGCACCCTGGGGTAGAGGAAGGTGTCCTTGCCCATGGCAGGGGTGGAACTGGATGAGCTTTAAGGTCCCTTCCAACCCAAACTGTCCTGGGATTCCATGATTTATGTTTTTACTCATCCTGCACTGGCAGTGGGTACCAAGATGGGCACAAATCCTTGGATGCCCCTGGCTCAGACAGCTGAATGGAACTCCCAGTCCTGGCCAAGGGTCCAAGCCCCAGGACGGGGGGCTGAGGAGAGTCCCTGCCACCCTGCTGCCAGATCCCCCATCCCGGTGCCTGGATCGGATCTTCCACATCTTCCTCTCCCTCTGCTCTTTCCAACCAGTGCAGAGGAGAAGGGATTGTTTTGTCCCTTCAAAACCTCAGAATCTGAAGGAGAGTAAATTTTTAAAGCAGATATTAACAGATTTTGGGGGAATGTCTGCAGACACAAAAGTGGCCATGGTGTCCTAGAGGACATCCTTGTTTCCATCACCTGAACAGCAGGAAAACCAGGCTGTTTGCACAACACAGAGCATTATGAGCAGGATATGTTGATTTCCCAGTTCCCTGGAGACAGCAAGAAAGGGAGATTATATTAAGCAGGTCTCTGGACTAATTTCATCCCTATCTCTGCTTCTTTCACATAGGCCATCTGCAGGCAAAACTATCTTTTTCATATTTATTTTCATATTTCCATGTGATGAAACTTCCAGATTCTGTTTATTAGATTATCTGCCACACTGGAGAGCCAGGGATTATTTTATAAAATGGCTGCACACGACTGGAAATCAATTATTTTAACTGGTCTTTCTGGCCATAAATGACTTATTTGCCTTGAAGGAAGCTACACCTGGCAATGGCAAAACCTCATCCGGCCAAAGTGGAAAGGAGGGAGAGCTCAGCTTTCCTAAACACACTCTTGTTTTCACTCCTTTTCTAAGTTGACTCCTCCTTTCTCTCGGCTCTCTCCCGGCGCCCTGCAATTACATCAATTCTCCAGCTGCTCATTCAGAAATTGTCAGGATACGGCTCCTTTTCCCCATTTCATAACAGCTCATTTCCATGGCTCTGGAGCGGGGTGGAAGCCACGTCTCTTTTCCATATGGCGATTCCAAGTGGGAAGGGGAAGGAGAGCAGGATTTGCGTTCGTACTCACCGGGCTGTCAGACAGCATAAAAAAAGCAAAGAATTCTTTAACTGGTCTAAGACTTGCTTTTGACTAACTTAATTAAATTAAAACAGCATATTTCACATTGTGCCTGTGTGCAGACTGACAGACATGTCTAATGTAATTTACTTAATTTATTCTTCTCTAGAACTTAATCACATGCCGCTAATTATGCAATGCTTGGTGAGAGCTTGCTGAAGCCTGTTCTCCCTCAGCCATGGAAGAACAGGTCACAGAAACGCTGACTGCTTCCCAGAGTCCCAAGAAGGAATCAGCCTTGTCCTCAACTGAGCCTGCACAATAAATACATTTCATTCCAGAGAAGGAAACACAGCCATGTCCCATCATCTGTGCAAACGCTGCCTGAGGAAGCCAATTTGTCAGCCCTGCTCTCAGGCTCTCCCGGATCCCAGGAGTCTCAGCTCTCCAAGCACAGCCTGTGGAAAGCAGGGGCTGCAGCCTGGGCTGCAATTCCCCCCGCTGAAATCACAATCCCAGAATAGTTTGGGTTAGAAGATAACCTTAAAAATCATCTCGTTCCACCCCCCTGCCATGGGCAGGGCCAGCTTCCACCCCTCCAGGCTGCTCCAAGCCCCGTCCACCCTGGCCTGGGACACTTCCAGGGATCCAGGGGCAGCTACAGCTTCTCTGGGCACCCTGTGCCAGGGCCTCGCCATCCTCACAGGGAAGAATTTCTTCCTCATATCTAATCTAATCTCTCCTCTTTCAGTTTAAATCCATTTCCCCTCATCCTATCACTATCTGCCCACGTACAAAGTCACTCTCCATTTTTATAAACCACTTCCAAGTACTGGAAGGCCACAGTGAGGTCTCCCCGGAGCTTTCTCTTCTCCAGGCAAAATAACCCCAGCTCAGGTGTCACACACACAAATACACCAATGTCAGGCAGTGCTGCCATTCTGAGGGCATTCAAACCAAATTACTGCACGGAAAGCAAACTACCAAGGAGAGAAAATTGACGTTTGATGGGAATAACTTGCTGTTATTTCCTTGGAACAGAGTATCCCTGTATCAGCTGTGTCAGGCTGCTTATCAGCGGCTCTCAGGGGATCAGTTTGACCAGCAGTGATATCTGTGTGAGTCCTTTCTGGAGTTTCCATCCCAAACATATCACACTGCCACCAACAGCACCACGAGCCAAGCCCTGCACAGAGCTTGCAGTCAGCCTCCCTCCCTCCCTCTGGACACTCTCCAGAGAGCCGCAGCTCGCAGGAAGCTTATCTGCCCTCCACAACGGCTCTGGGGAGCACAGCCATCCCTCCCCAGGCATCTCCCCTGCACCGAGCACGTTCAGCCCGGCTGCTGCCGGCACACGAGCTCTGCTCTGGGTCCGCGCTGACCTCCCTCTGCCACCCGGCAGCCAGCGATGCCCGGCGGGGCTCTGAGCAGGATGGGAAGCTCCAAGGATGCACCAGGAATCCTCTCCTCCTCTCCACGACAGCCTGGCGTCTGGTCCAGCCAAGCAGCGCAAAATGGGGAATAAAGCGTGGAAGCGATGCGTGTGCACCGGGGAGTCAGAGCGGGGTGTTGTCCAGCAATAACCTGCCCTGGTTCTGCACAAAGGATGCGCCCCGCCTGGCCAGCTGAGAGCCGGCAAATTCCCTCGGCTTGGGCTGCCAGAAGGTGTCTAGACAGAGGTGCTCCTGGGAGACAGAGCCTTCCAGAGGGTGGAGCGGGGAAGTCTGGCTGGGCAGAGCCCCGTTTTACAGCCATCCCTGCTCTGCAGCCCTGCCTACACCGTGCTCTCTGAAGGTTCCAGNCCTGGCTGGGCAGAGCCCTGTTTTACAGCCATCCCTGCCTGCACCGTGCTCTCTGAAGGTTCCAGGCCAGAAAGCCTCCCAAGCTGGGTTTAACCACGCACACGCATTCACCACCACGCCTTTCTGTGTGTCACAGAATCCCAGAGCGGTTTGGGTTGGAAGGGATCTTAAAGCCCATCCAGTTTCAACCCTTACACAAATAACAACACTTTGCACTACCCCAGGTTGCTCCAAGCCCCGTCCAACCTGGCCTTGGACACTTCCAGGGATCCAGGGGCAGCCACAGCTTCTCTGGGCAACCTGTGCCAGGGCCTGCCCACCCTCATAGGGAAGAATTTTCTCCTAATATCCCATCTAACCCTGCTCTCTGGCAGTGGGAAGTCATTCCCCCTCATCCTGGTACTACGTGGTCTTGTAAATAAATCTCTCTCCATGCACCTCCTGCACCCAGGGCACAGCTGACCTCACAGCCACACAACCTTCCCTCTACTCTGCTCACACCTCTCCTGAGATTTTTGACACCTCCACAGAATCAGAGGACACCAGATCCAAGCAGGGCAAACACCAAATGCCACCCACCCATTAACCAGAGCCACCGAGACCCGATAAGTGACACATGTACCTCCGGCAGGCTCTCTTGCTATGTTATCCCCTTACACCCAGGGCTGCTGATCTGGGAAATGCAAGAAGGAATGGGAAGGCACAGCCAGAACTTATAGTGCCCAACTAGGAACTCACCTGCACCTCCTCAGACTGGATGTAATCACAGCTGCCATGAGTCTGTGGAAATGACGGATCAATGACAATGCCTGGATGAAGAGCCCTCGGGGAGCTATAGGCCATGAGAAACAGGTGAAGAAAACTGCCGTGGAAAAAGGAGCCCTGTCCTTCAGCAATGGAGAAGGGCAGGTAAATAGAAATGGACTGTTCAGGGATGTGGTGGAGTCTCCACCCCTGGAGGTGTTTAAGGAAAGACTGGATGTGGCGCTCAGTGCCATAGTCTGGTTGACAAGGTGGTATTTGGAACTTGATGATCTCAGAGGTCTTTTCCAGCCTAAATCACTCTGTGATTCTGTAAAAGGCCACACGTGGTAGTCTCCCTTTGGGATCCCAAGCTGTCCTCTCCAGGGCCAAACTCCGGCAGCCCGGCTGCACAGCTGTGCCAACGCCTCTGCCAGTCCAATCTGCACTCCCACATTCTCCCGGCAAGGACCCCGCTCTGCACCCCGGCATGCCCGGGCCAGGGAGCTGAGCGGGGTGGCTGCTGCTGCCAGGCTTCGTCCTCACCCTTTGCTTTTTTTGGAGCAGTGGAGATGTGGAGTGCACCTTCTTCCTGCCGGCCCTGAGTCATCCAGCTGGCAGGAGCTCAGCCTCAGCTCCAGTGTGGCCAGCTCAGCCCCTTCTCCCTCTGGCAGGGGGAATAAGGGGATGAATGATTCTGCTGATAGCAGGAGCGGTTTGGGACCTTCCCACGTGAACGACTGCTGACAGGAGCAGGAGTTTGGATGATAACTGGCCCCCAAACCTGCCTGTTACAACATCTCAAATGCCAAAGTACAATGTGAAATTTTTGATTACAACACCTACTACATGAAGCTCCAGTGCTTAGTTGGCTTTGAAGCAAGAGCAGTTCCTACTGCTTTCAAATTCCCAGGCTGAGCTTTGGAGACACAGGAACACAACTGCCTTGGGAATGAAGCACATCAGAGGTTTTTTCTAGAATTTTTTCAGGAAGTTTGAGGTCAGGTTAGACACTTATGTGGCTGTGTCCGTGCCAGCTCACGTATCAGGAATGGCTGAGTCACAGGCAAGGCGGACACCTCCCATCCCACCTGGGTAAGTCAAAACATTGTTGGAAGAGCACGAGCAAAAAGCATTATGTATTTCTCAGGTGCCAATCCTGGGCCTGCTCCCCTTCCCACATTTAAGCCTAGCCAGGCTCCAGTGTAACACAGAATCCCAGAATGGTTGGGGTTGGAAGGGAACTTAAAGAACATCCCATTCCACCCCCTGTCAAGGGCAGGGACACCTTCCACTATCCCAGGTTGCTCCAAGCTCCATCCAAGCCTGGCCTCGGACACTTCCAGGGATACATCTCCACAACTCCTACTTCCAGCACACATTTTCTGCACGGGCCTTCATCTGCTCTATTTGTCAGCAACAGCCTCCCTTCATGTCCTCCACCAGTATTTGGTTTAGTTTTTTCTGACGTTTAATTATTTTTACCCTTTTGTTGCTAAAATTGCCCAAAAATAAAGTTTGGTAAACATGCCATGAAATTTTAGGATATAACATGAAAGGTAATTACACTCTCTATAAAATGCTTATGTATATAGAGTGCTTTAAATACGCTTTATGGGTTTGGCAGAGCTCAGTCCCTTCTCCAGAGCCTCCGCCCCATTTGGGAGATTTATGTCCAGTTATTTTCCTGCTGTAACACTTCACTTTTCCTGAACTGATGGCAAATGGGAGCGTTTCTGGCAGGAGCAAAGGAGCTGGCGGCTCTCTAGAGTGAAGTGACTTTCAGAAGTGATCCGTGGGACGCCTTGTGCCTCGCAGAGCATGACAATACCTGCCCCAGCCTCCTTCCCCCGCTGGAGAAGGTTCCAGTCAGTGATCCAGGGGAGCTGATATAAAGCCTGCTGCCTCCGAACATCACCTTGGCCCTAAACAACATTTAAGCGTGCTGTTTGTCACCCATGGACTTAGCAGGGAAGATGCATCAAGACAACCAACGCCACACGCTGCTTCTCACTCGCATTAATCGGAGAGGCAACCGAGGCCAGAGCCACTCACGGCATGGGCATGACACGAGGCATGACAAGGGCACCATGTCACCACTCTGAGGCAGGCTCAGGCCATCCTGGTTTTTCCTGAAAAAAGGAAAAGTCAGGCTGCTCTTGCTCCTGCTCATCTGGTGGATCCCAGCGATTCCAATTCCCCATACAATGCTGCCGCCTTCACAACAACCATGGGAGAGCAACTTTGGACGAGAGCCTGGAGGGACAGGACACAGGGAATGGCTTCCCACTGCCAGAGTGCAGGGATGGATGGGATTTTGGGAAGGAATTCCTGGCTGTGAGAGTGGGGAGGCCCTGGCCCAGGTTGCCCAGCGAAGCTGTGGCTGCCCCTGGATCCCTGGAAATGTTCCAGGCCAGGTTGGATGGAGCAACCTGATCTACTGGGAAGTGTCCCTGCCCATTCCGTGATTCTATAATCATATTCCGCTTACAATGTTGACTTGTCTCTTCTTTCAAGTCCCAGCACTCCATTTTCTTTTCTCTTTCACAAGCCAGTCATTTGGTTGTGAGCATTTCTGGCTTTTTGTGTAAAGGCCCCTCTGCCTGAAACATCTCAGCTTTCACTTGTCTGGTTCCCAGCATTCAGTCACAAAGAAATGGCAGGAAGTGGAAACTGAAAATCCACCATAAAAGGGCAGAAATCAAACAACAAACAGAAAGGATGTTAACATGGTTAAAATGAAAAACAACCTACCAAAACCATCCTTTTCTTGTCAGTTTAACCCACTGCTGTGCAGTCTAAGAGTGTGGCAGCGATGATCCCTGGCCCGTGCTGGAGAGATGTCCCTTCTCCTCAAAACAGTTCCTTGGCTTTTCCTGGCTCCCTTTAGGAGCTCTCCTAAATCCCCTATCCAGCTAGAAAACCCTCACCAAGAAGTATCTATAACCTCTGTAGTCCCTTTTATGGTTTTAAAACAGAATTCTTGATAGGTCAGTCATTCCAGTTTCAACACAGAATTGGCCATGATGGGAAATGTGAGATTTCACATGATTTGTTCCAGTCTGTGCTGTTTAAAGGAGCACCTGGGAGCAGGGATCTCACTGGATCAGTGTGACCAGGCTGCTGAACATCTGCAACTGCCATGCACAAAGCATTTCAGACAAAAATCAGTGTAATCTATTACAAACCTTCACGAGCTGGCCGGACTTCACCGTGCCAAGCAGAATTTGGACTAACAATCCTTATTTTGGGGAAAAGCAGGGTCCACTACTCACAGCAAGAAATTTTCTGTGATTTTTTTTTTTCATCCAGCTGCCTCAACCATTCAACTGGCAGCAGTTGTGAGGCCTATGCATCGCTTGGCACATTCAGGAAGAGCCTTAAATGAGGCAGAACCTTATGCTGACCTTTAGCCCAAGGCTACATCCTACTCTGGATGCATCACACACCCCAACACGAGCTCCCGGGGATGCGACAGCGACCCAGCTATGACCAGGGGCAATCCCATATACTCACCCTAATTTGCTCTGTGAGCTTTAAAAAAGCAAAGTATTTTCGTGAAACAAAGGAGGGTTACGCTAAGCAGCTGCCTGTTTCCAGGCCTGAGTAACTAGGACGAAGTTTGATCCGCTTCAAAATAGCGTTAATATTTTTAATGACCCATAAGCCCATTTTTAGAACAAAGCAAGGACTTTCTCCTTTCTGCCTCAGTTTCAGGAAAATCCCGAGCCTCCTCCTTTGCCAGCTGAAAAATGTAGCAGTGGAATAGTCACCCCATGGACTGATGTCACCACACAATGCTGCAGTCACTGGATGTAAACACAGCTTTCAAGGCAATGAGGTTTTGTTGTATAAATAGAATAAATACATTTATTAAAGGCAGCTTTTTTCTTTCTTTCCTAGTAAAAAACAGAAGCATTTTGCTCTCTTAATTTCTTACTCGCAACGTCAACCAGCCTGGCAAAGTGCCAGGAAATCCTCTAGGAATAGATGAATGTCTGTGGGATATAGGGAATGATTTTGAGCTGTGGATGGGTGGCAGCAGAAGGCAGCTGATCCCACAGAGATCCACTTGGATCCGTGGATGCTTCCAGATTCTTGCAGAGAAGCTCAGGAAGAGTTCATCCCATCAGTGACACATCACATTTCCAGGGAGTGGGGCTCAGCAGCGCAGGCTGAGGGATGTGCCTAATTCCCTTGCTGGACCCAGGTTGTATTTCTGGGATGACGCTTTCTCCGCTTCCATCCGGCATCATTCGCATTCCCTCCTCCTGCTCTCAGGACGTGCAGGGAAGGCACCAGCGTGTGTCCGTGTGTGCAATTCCCAACACGCGCGGAGTCAGGGCTGACACGTCTGTCACACGCTCCGCGAGACAAAGCTGAGAATGGCACCGCGTTCCCTGGCAAGTTTTCCCTCCGGTTTACCCAAGCAGCTGAGGACCTTCATTAAGTCACAGCTAAACACGGCTTCGCCCATTTTCTCCACCCCTCTATCCCAAAAAGCCTATCACCAGATCAGACACTCCGTTATCCCAGCGCTTCCTCCAGCATGTCTCCAAACTGTTAATCATTGCCATGGGAAATCCTAAGCTCATCTACACAAATTAGAATGTAATTTGTGTATCTAAACATCACAGCTCAGCTCACCCGCTCCGCCTGAGGAGCCGGGATACCGCCGGCACCCGTGAGTGAGCTCACACAGAATACGACTCCGGAGGAAACAGCAAATTGCTCTCCTCAAATAACGGGAAACGGCTGGATAAAAATCTGATTTCCTACGGAACAGCGTGTCAGTGGAAATGGGTGAAGCGATACACCGCTGAGCGTGGTCACAGGCGGGCAGAAGGTGGAGGAGCCCCTTGCTGGGTGCAGCCCACCTGTGGGACCAGCTTGGGCTCCAGTGGGAAGCAGCAGCAGCTGGAGGATCCAGGCGCCTCTGGAGGGAACCGAAACCTTGCAGGAAGACACCATAGAACTTCCTCCTCCCCTTCACCCCGCTCCGCTCCCTGGCACTGCTGCTCCCAGCTCCCCCGGCATCAGGGGGGCTCTGCGGGGATGGGTTTAAAATGGGCCCTGTCTGGAGGGTGACTCGACAACAAAATCCTACAGCTTCCAGAAACGGGGAAAACCCTCTGGAGGGGTGACAAGCCAGGGGTGGCCTTGTGGCACTGCCTGCGGAAGGTGTGGCGAGCGGGATCTCTGCTCCCGGCCGAGATGGGGTGGTGGCTCAGGTGACATCTCCCATCAGGGGCTGAGGGGACAGCAGGGCAGGGTGAGGGGTGTCAGAGCAAGCCGCAGGAGAGCCGGGGCACCCCAAAGGCTCCCCAGGGAGCTGCCGGGGCTGTCTGGCCCCAGGTGAGTCAGGGGGTCCCGCTGCAGCCAGGCCGAGGGCGGTGACCAGCCCGAGCCGGGGACACGTCGCCTCAGGAGGCCCCGGAACGAGGGGCGCCCCATCCCGCACCCCCGATTCCACTCACGCCGGCGGGGCGGGACGGGCGGACCCCGGGCCCCTCAGGGACAGCGCGGGGGGGTCCCAGCCACGCGTGTGTCCCCTCGGCACCGGGCAGCCCCCTGCCCCGCCCGGGCCAGCCGAGCCCCCCGCCCGCGTCCTCCCGCCGCAGCCCCG